>CM046878.1:397821079-397851079 GCA_025667525.1 Glebionis coronaria
CAACCAAACCTCTTGTCTTGTGGCGCAATGGAGGTAACAAGCTTATTTAGTTTCAGGACATAACTAAAATAGTCATTCAGTAATAGTTTAACATTTAAATATATTCACAACGTATGCATAAAATTTAGAGTGACAACATAGTGCGGTCGGATGCGTTGAGTAAATGGTTTATATATCTATGGTTCAACTATCAAAATTCTATATACCTATCAACATAGGTTGGTGGAGTTAACCCACATACATATTCACCTTTTTGCTCGAATTTTATGAACAATCAATTCTTTTAAAAAGGTTATAAAAACTATATTAATAAACTAATTGTTGAAATTTTTTGAGTAAAAGCAAGTTGATAAGTTGTAAGAGTTTAAGATCTTGAGTAAAAGCAAGTTGATAAGTTGATAAGCTGTTTGAGCTAAAATTTTGCACAAATCAACCCATTTCCAGGTAATAAATTGTGAAGGTACATCATTTATTACTTAATGAGAACAAGTTTAACCCAAGATGACGATGCCACGAAGAAAGGAAATGCGAACATGATTACAAATTGTAAGGACACATGTTGCCAAAATGTGGGTAAGATTATTTAATTTGTTAACGTTTTTTTGTTATGAAAGTGAGTTTTAGTTTAAATATTGACATGTTTGTTTCAGGGGATTTTGTTGTTCCGTGGTTCCTGTTCATAACGAGTCTCACTCATCATCTGGTCTACTGAAGTCATTAAAATGAATCATCGTAACTTCTTGAAGCTCACTATGTCTAAGAACTATAATATTCTCAAGTTTTCGGTATGTTCCTCATATTTTGTACGGGTTTATTATTATCTTAGTTATACAAGCGGGTTTGGGTAACGGGTCAAAATGGCTTCAGTATGTACATTTTTTAGTAAAAACACATTTTTGTCCAATTTTTATAAAATGATAATTATGTTATAATAATGAACAACACAAGTTAGGAAGCCGTATGCAACTAGGAATTATAGATTGATCTTGGATGACTTCCAGTGCCAACCCATTTAACCTCTACATCTTTTAGCTAACTTCTTTCATTCGGCTTGAGATGAACACCAAATTTAAACATGATGTATGTGCATGCATTCAACAAATTTATACATGTCAGCACCAAATTCGATATTATGTCGTGTATTTAAACATCATAACAGACCGACGGGCTGGGAAATGAAAGTCGGCATACCATGTTATCTCCTTGAGCAGCTTTAATGAAGATTCTAGCAACGCAACGTGTTAAGATCACTATACAACTATTATAATAATACAAACAAAATTTTCGTATCTACCCACAACCACAGACGCGTGAGCTCGATTTTGTTTAACATATTGTGATAACTTATTAAGTGAAATCAAATGCTTGTGCATTCTTCACGAACACTCCAGCAGCAGTGCTTGGAGTATGTGATGCGTCCCGTGTCCAAAATCATCAAGTGTTGATTCTACTTTCATGTTCACATTTGAGGCCATTACATCATTGTTAAATGATCTAGACCCTAAGTTTATTGATGTAGCTCGACACACTGAACTCACACGTCCCTTTCTATTTCTCAAAGCTCGAATGCTTCCACAAACGTGACCTTTTATGCAACCCAGAGAATCTAGGATTATGAGTGATCTTATTCCTCAAGATTATTTCTCGCCTCGACGATGCAAACCCATATTTCGTTCTCATATATGCAATATCAGCACCAGTGAGTCTTGCCGCAAAACCACTGAACACATTCTCATTTGATTCGTGTGACTATTTTTAGCATGTGTTTTATTAGCTCAATAAGCTATTTCAAATAAGCATCTCCATAATTGCAACTGGAAAATAATATATTTTTTCCGATAAGCTGCCTTATACAAAGCTTTCCCAAACACCCCCAAGAGGAAGTTTCCAAGACATATATGATCTAGAAGATGACCCAAAACTATGCAAGGAGTCTGTACATGCTGGTCTTGATTTAAGTTTACCAAGCATTGAGCCATGACCTGGTGCTCTTTTTGTAGCAAAAATTGATCAAGTTTCCTGGATTTCTGATTTTAATACACCCTCTACAAAAATACTAGAACGCCCATTAATGGCTGCGGACCTACTTGGAGAAGCGGACATGGCTATGATAGTCCCGGTTTGAGAAGAAGACGATTCTTTCTTTACTGATCTAGGAGAGTTACCGGAATGCTCAACAATGTTTAGGCGTAGTGGAGACCGTGCAACTTGGTCTCATGGTGTGCGACAAAAGGTTGATAGAGTAACAATTTAGTGATATCTAAAGAAGGTAACCGAAGGTTCGAACTTTCTACATTATAACCTACTGTTCTATAGGAAAACATATGTGTATTTTTTGTTTTATTATCGAACCAATAGTATCGAGATTATTATAGTGAGTGTGATGTATTCTAATATATATTACTGCCAGAATGAATTCTTAATAGATGTTTTACTGATACGACACAAATGCACAACATCGGACCTTCAAAATTCAACTCTTAATGTTGGTTCTATGTTTCTTTTTCTCTTGTCATTTCTACTTTGGATCTGTTTCAACTCAGCTACACCGTAGGCGAGCGTTTGATCATGGGAAGGTACACTTGTATGTTCATTATTCACAAACAATCTAATGGAATTGAATTTTTTTAGCCTTTAAATGATTTTATATTTACATAATCAAAAATTTGTAACCAGCTGGTTGTCAGTTATATAATAATATGATGGTTACCACTTTCACATGATTCTGCATTGGCAATGGCTAACTGATTGCGCAGGCAAGCTCCATAAATTTATGTAGCTAGTTCATTTACATTATATTTCTACACACGTGTGTTTTAGCGTGACAAGCCACCCAAAGGGTTGCTGAAAGTAATATATCCAAACAGTCCTTCAGCATTTTTGAGCCGAACAACCTTTATTTTTGGTGTGGAAGCACATTACTTTTAAAAACAGGTTGGTTTCATTACTGGAATTTTATTTATGGTTTCATTACTGGAACAACCCCTATTTTTCAGGTTATCAGTGCTTCTAAAAGAAAGGTGTGTAGTACAAAGACGATCATGTATCATTAACCTCTTTGACATTACATGATGTTTTTTTTGTTGTTTACAGGATCCAACAGAAAATGCATAAACTGCATTCACGAGCGGTTCTTATAATTAGTAATCCATCACGTCGAAGTTCTTAACCAGGGTTCAACCACGTGAGATATCAAGATCTTCCCTTGAGGTTCTGACCATTATAAATCATGTATGTTGGAAAATTGAGCTTTAATCTTTCGTGATGCTTATCTTGATTTTTTCATGCTATGGGTTCATTTTGGTTTGTTTAAGCTTTAAGGTGTTATTGCAGGGACTTGAGAGCTTGAAATTAAAGATTTTGATGGCTTTGATTAAAGCATTAAAGCATACTATTTAAGTGAGGGACTTTTTTGTTTGTCTTTACCAGATGAACATGTCGAGCAAGCTTTGAATCTATTTAATTCATTGTCATTATGGTGTTCTTATGGAAGTAGAACATAAAAGACTGCACATGAGAAGTGGGACTCGAGGTTGCACACCTGAACAGGCAGTCCGCCAACTATTATGGCTGTTCTGAACAACAATATGTTATATGACAGTATGTTCCTACATATTTTGGAAGCTATAAGTGAAGATTGTATGGAAAACACATAAGCTCATGTCAACCATCCTATTACCAACTCGTCACAGTAAGAAAATGCAGCTCTCATGCTGAAAAACATGGCTCGTGTGGTGGAAACCGCCTCTAGGAATGGAAAATTAAATCTGTTGAGCGTTTGCGAGTTTAGCTTAAGAGTTGTGTAGACGATGGGTTGTGGCAGTTCACAATAGGGAAGTATTCAGGAAATGGGTTGGTGTTGATACAGATACTGTAAACTGTGTGCCACCGATGGTGATTGTTCAGAATATGTTGCTTGAGCATGATGAAAGGACCTTTTGCTCATATATTCATAAACGATATTATCACAGTGTTACTGTCATTGGTTCAAAATTAAGAGTATCTTCTCTTGCGTAAGGCGTAATATATAAACATCAAGTTTTGCGGTTTTGGCTATCTTTTCATATTTGCAAGTAAGGAAAAATGGGCACTATTAAAAAGAATAAACCACCAGGAAACATATATATGAATGTGAACGGGTGTAACTTAGACATACTCATGTGGCGTGCGAGTATTATATGCAACTAATTCTCGATAGGACCTTTAACATGGATGTAAAATGATCAATACTATTAGCTTAGCACACATATACATACTTCTGAGTTAAGAAATTTGTTTTTAACGGGTGACTTTGGTGACTTGCAGGTTACTCATAGTTTTGATGATAATAGTTATCTCTAACATGAACTATCTTCCGAATCAAGTGAACGAAGAAATTTAGCAAGCCTTCCCGGCTTTGAATTCTTCCCCGATCAACCAATTGGAATGGCTTTTGTTTGTTCACTCTTTGTATTCATTTAAGAATCTTAGTACATGCAAGTTTTTAAAAATCTTAGCACATATATGTTTTGAGTATAAATTTGTGCCGTGAAGTTCGAGATTGAAGTAAAAATAGAAAATCATACAAGTAAATATTTTACTAAGCATGTTTTTGTTCGTACTTTAATTTATTAACTGCTACTTAAACTTCTCAAATAAATTATAAACAACAAAAACAAAACAAAAATGTTACTTAAAAGTTACATGCTCATATAAACAAATAAAAAAGTATACATAAAAAGGACACAAATCAAAATTCACACGAAATTAATTACATAAAAAACACATTTCATAACAAAAATAATAAATAAGTTTATTTGTCAAAAGAAATAAAATAACATAATAAACACTACCCTCTATATCCCTATACGACTCTTCTAAATTTACATAACCATTAACATGTCACTAAGAATTTTTTTTTACTTAATGCTACATTAGAATATCATTTTTTTAAACATTCATTATCTAATCTCTAACAATCTATGTACGTCTTTAGTAAAATTTATGTTTCAAATCTATATTTTATGAATAAATATGACGGTTTTAGAAATAGTTGAATTTAAAAATAACATAACTTAGGGCATCCACTAGGGTAAAATATAATAAAGCTTTATAAATTAATTTTACATGTCATGTTAATAAGTTTTATTCCTTTGGAACTAAAAAAAACCTATTTCCACCGTGGTATATAATTATTAAACCTTTATAATGATGTCACACAACACATGTATTAAATTGTGTAAATGTTTAAGATTAAAAACATTTTCAAGTCACCCTCTTTGAGTTTTTTGGACCCATTTTTAAATCTCTCATAATGCATGCTTATTTATGTTTAGGTTGAAAAAATATACTCGAAGTTATGCCAACTAATCAGGCATTGAATACAATTATACTAAAGAAAGTATTGAATCACTATGCTTCAAAAAAGATGCAAACATATAGTAACCCAAATAAAAAAGTTAGAAATTTTTATTTTTGTAAAAAAAACTTAAACAACTAATACAAGTCATGTCGACTCATAATGTATCAAAACATCTATATACTAAAAAATAAAGTCACAAACAAATATTTACCAAAAAAAAAAGTTAAACGACAATTAGAAGTCATACCCGTCCATCGGACGGGTTTTGCCACTAGTATATATATATATATATATATATATATATATATATATATATATATATATATAGAGGGATGGGATCTAGAGAAAACATTATCTCAGTAGAAAATATAGAAAACAAAAATAGATGCACCAAAATGTCAAACAGATGCACCATTTGGTACTTAATACCCTTTTTTTGTTTAGTGCATCGGTTTGACATTTTGGTGCATTTGTTTTTGTTTTCTATGTTTTCTACCGAGATGATGTTTTCTAATGATCCCATCCCTATATATATATATATATATATATATATATATATATATATATATATATATATATATATATATATATATATATATATATATATATATATATATATATATATATATATATATATATATATATATATATATATATATATATATTTATACATATATATATATATATATACATATATATACATATATATATATATATATATATATATATATATATATATATATATATATATATATATATATATATATATATATATATATATATATATATATAGATTTACGTTCATGTAAGAACCAAGCTTAAAGTAAAAACAATAAGAACCAATGTATTTTTGCCATTTGGAATTTGGATAATTAATTAAAGTAAACTAAATAACTTATTAGAAGGGTATTACGGGTATATTACTTTCTAGTCAATCCTAACAAAAAACAAAACGTATGCCATATCATTTGTTGCAGATTTAGACCACCCATATCATTCTAACAAATTAACAACCACAAAAAAATTGATCTAATTAATTATTTGGATGTATGGAATGGTATAGCCGGTGTATGAATATTATCATTATAAAATTCTACGTCAATAACTACAATGATTCGGTCGACGACTGCCTCACCTAGCTGCCTGGTTTCACCGCCTTTGAGGTTTAAATGTCGGTAATATTTAATGGATGCATGAGACACAAGTTGATGGTGATAGATGTTCGCTCGTTATACGAGACACACCATCGTTTGAATGCATGTTCACTCATTTAAAGTGATGCTTCATATTACAATTTCTAGATTTGAGGTGATGCATGTTATTACGTACTTATATTGGTTATGTGAGTCTAATCGCAACTGAGGTGATGTATCACGATACATATTGATATTGATTTTGGTTATTGAAAATTATGTTTATATCTTTTATGTATTCCACAATTGTAAGAACTATAAGCTTGTTCTTAACTGGCCATCCTTAAGTAACACATGAAATTAAAATAGCAGTAGTAACTAGTTTCGAATACTCCGTATAATATTTCAATCTAATATAAATTAGCATAATTTGTTACCTTGCACGTATCTCTACCATCGTTATTAATCATATGACTTGTTGGTGCTTACTTTAAAAATCAAATGTTATGTACGGTGACACAATATTTTTTTTCAAGTTCTTTTATGACACTCGTGATATATAGTTAGTGACACATAAATTGTATGACATATTTTTAGTGACATATCACATTTCTTGATACTTATATAGTGACACATAGATTTTTTTAGTACATTTATATATTTTAGTACTTACCACGAAATATGATTACTTATATAGGCATGCATATTTATAAAAAAAAGTTGTAATGTGTCACTACATATTATTAAAATATTAACGTGTCACTATGTAAATGTCGGGAAATTTAATGTAATGTTATAAATGTGTCACGAAAAACATTAATGTGTCACTAAAACACTCAACATTCATTTACGTACATATCACTTGAGTTGAGTATATTTTTCGGATACGTATCACTTTGTCTTTTTAGTTGGTTGTGTATAATTCCGGATACGTATTACAAGGATTTTTTTAGTTGGTTGAATATTTTTTCGGATAGGTATCATTATTAATGGACGCGTACTTTTCGAATATGTATTATTTGAGTCTTTATATGCTTAAGTATTACGAAATATGATTACTTATATAGGTATTCATATATAGAAAAAATGATAATCTGTGACCACAAACATATTAAAATATGAACGTGTCACTATGTAAGTGACGGAAATTTAATGTAATATTATAAATATGCCACGAAAAGACGAATGTGTAATGAAAAAATGGACGTGTCACTAAAAAAACTCAACATGCATTTACGCATGCCATTCATAATATAAACAAAAAAAGTGTGTCACCTCTCGTTAAATGAACGTATGCGGAAAGGAAAGCGTACAACATCAGCTTGTTCAAGATACAATATTACTCTCTTTAGGAAATATGGTCACTTGATTGTTTGGAAAACTGGTTTTAAAATATGCCATTAAATTCAGCTTATTAACAAGAGTGCCATTTCATCCATTTACTTTTAATCACATAATCAATATTACATCTAACGGTTCAAAATGGTTCTTATTGTTTTTATTTTAAGAGTGGTCACCATAATAACGCTTCTCTCTCTCTCTCTATATATATATATATATATATATATATATATATATATATATATATATATATATATATATATATATATATATATATATATATATATATATATATATATATATATATATATATATATATATATATATATATATATATATATATATATATATATATATATATATATATATATATATATATATATATATATATATATAGAGGTTGGTTAATGTGAAATAGTGTCTTAAAATGAGAAGTGTAGGAAGTAATCTTAGCCGTCGGATGTATCATTGATAATTTGATTAACCAAATTTAAGTTTAATGGCAAATTAGTAAATAATCTGAAAATGATGGTAAAATTGGCAAATTATTTCCTCCTGGTATCACTCGTGCGTCATTCTCGGTCTCATTTGCATCTTTGTTTTTTAAACCACCTTTAAATAAGTTACATTCATGTAACCTAATTTAATACTTTATCTTGTTTAATACTTTTAATCCTCTTTTGATATGATGAAAGTTTTGGTAAACGTCAGTTTTTCTTAATGATATTCACTGTTTTGCAATCATATAGATACATGTCTTGTTGTCACCTTTTTTTAACTTCTAGTCATTTGTACACCAAAAACCAAACACATGTACGCAACACAAATGAAGATCGCCTTTTTGTTCTGCGTAAATTTCAATATTCAAAATATTTGTACATATGTACCCATCCAAGAAGCAACTGAAGCATGACTAATAAATTTAAAGCGAGTGATAGAATTTGATACATGAAAAGACGAATTTGATTCGACTTCATCGAAGTCTCACAAAAGGAAATCAAGATAAAAATATACCAATAATCGCATACAATTATTTATGATGATACATATAATGACAACCACCAAGGTGAAAAAAACTATATTATCCATCGCTACACCAACTTGTTTAGTGACATACGAGTGAACCTAATAAACCTTTCTAGTAAGACATAAAATTTGATACACCACGTACCAAACTTTGTGAAGACTTCAAAGTAAGATGAAACTGAAAAAGGAAACAAATAAAAACTAGATTAAATAAGCTCATAAAACCCGACGGAGGTCGTTGTTCATAAGCGAGTTAAGAAGTTACAGTAGGTGTCTTCGGTGAATTGAAGGCAAAACTCAATCGTCATTTGAGTTTGAGATGTTGCTCGTATAAACATATTTCAGGAAAATAGATTATAAATATAAACAAGAAAACTTATAGATCAAAGATTGTCACTTCCATCAAGTTTCGATATCGTAACTGGAATAAAGCATTGGACGGTGAAGGATCCGGATAAACGACGATGTAATAAAGAAATCGATCAGTATGGTAAATGTCGGTGTATTTTATTGAGTTGTTGATTTTCAAATCTGAAAGGGTAAGAAGAGCGGGTGATTTTCACTGTTCGAGCAAAATTATGAAACAGTCTATCAAATGGATTCTAGTGCAACATGTATTATGAAGAAGATAATGGAATGATCAATTACCAAAATTACCCTTATTTCTTTATTAGTAAATATATATTATATTAAATTCATAATATACAAATGTTACAATTCTATTGGCTTCTCACACTTCTTATATTAAGCACTATCTTACATGAACCTCATTCTATATATATATATATATATATATATATATATATATATATATATATATATATATATATATATATATATATATATATATATATATATATATATATATATATATATATATATATATATATATACGCATATATGTATATATTATATATATATATATATATATATGTATATATATATATATATATATATATACATATATGCGTATATATATACATATATGTATATATATATATATATATATATATACATATATGTATATATATACGCATATATGTATATATATATATATATATATATATATATATATATATATATATATATATATATATATATATATATATATATATATATATATATATATATATTTATATATATATATATATATATACATATATGCGTATATATATACATATATGTATATATATATATATATATATATATATATATATATATATATATATATATATATATATATATATATATATATATATATATATATATATATATATATATATATATATATATATATATATATATATATATATATATATATATATATATATATATATATATATATATATATATACATATATGTATATATATACGCATATATGTATATATATATATATATATATATATATATATATATATATATATATATATATATATATATATATATATATATATATATATATATATATATATATATATATATTTATATATATATATATATATACATATATGCGTATATATATACATATATGTATATATATATATATATATATATATATATATATATATATATATATATATATATATATATATATATATATAATATATATATATATATATATATATATATATATATATATATATATATATATATATATATATATATATATATATATATATATATATATATATATATATATATATATATATATATATATATACTAGCGTCGTAACCCGCCCAACGGGCAGGGTCGTTTTTTTTCTTGATAGGGAGGATTTTTTTGCTTGTGTTTTTTGTTGTTGTTTTAGTTTGTAATTTAATATTTAATACATTTTTGTTATAGTTTACGCTAAAATAGGTTTTATATATAATTTAAAATGTATAATTCTTTTTTTATTTTTTTATTTTGTTTTGTGATTGGATGTGTTTTATTGAATGAATACATTGTTCTTGTTGAAGTTGTGTATGATTTTGTGTCAAATCGCAAAAAAATATTATCAAAATTCCCTGTAAATAGATCAATAAAACTAAAATATGTTAAGTATAAGTAGAAATATGTTTGTTATACTTTATTGAGTCTTAGTGATACAAAAGATATAAAAAAAATTAAAAACGATAATTTTTTGATGCGTTTTGATGAGGGAGTGACGAGTGCCACGTCGAACTGGTAAGTAACTCACGCCGCCACATCTAACCCTCCTACTAACGGATCCCGTTGTGTATAGGTTATATAATAAATTAACTATTTTAAATATATATATAAAATTATTTATAACTAATGTGGAATTTGACTCTTTCTAACCAAGAAATATATATATTCTCTAAGTTTTGATCGTGTTTCATTTCCTTTTTTATAATAATTTGAGATGTTAAAGATTCTTTTTGGTAGACTTGTTATTTATAGATGGTCAAATACTGTTGTAGGTTGCAACTAATCTCGTTACCAAACGTCCAGCTTCATCTACGTAATTAGTCAACGCCAACTTTCCATACATACAATCAGAGACGAAACCAAGGTAGGTTTCGGGAAGTCTTGGGACACCCATGGATTTTTTTGCGTAATGTTAAATTTGTTAAAAAACATCAATTTTTGTTAGATTTGTGTAAAATACACATGATCCTTAAAAATGTTAATTTTAGCGTTATACAATTTATTATAAGTGCACCTAGTTGTTTCGTCTCCTAATTCCGTCCCTGTATACAATCGTCCCTTTTGACAGTTTCCTTCGTGACGACAACGACTTAGAATTGATCTATTATTTCATCTCATCATATATATTAAACTATTTCTTCCAAATGGTTCCATTTGTCCAATATGTTATCTAAGAGAATATTAATCAGCTCATTAAAATATTGATATTTTATGTAAATGAATTTATACGGAAAAAAGTTATAAATATCTAACGTATATTTAAAAAATGACAGGTCTCGCTAATATAGTATGTAAACAACTAAGCTCGATAATATACATTCAAAGTATGTTTAATCTAGCTAACTTGATACACTGATTTTGTGTGGGTTCAATTTTAGTCTCTCGAAATCCTCTCGAATTGATCTAAGCCTTAAGTGGAATGATTGTTCTTGGTTACTAAATAAAGGGGTTTGGTTTTCTATTCTAATAATAAATGGAAATGAAAGTTTAAATCAAAGGCAATTACTTCAATTAAGATTAACAAAAACTTGGTTGCAAATTTAAAGTTGAAAATTTTAAAATTAAAGTTAACATATAAGTTGTGAAAAATGAGCAAACAAACAGTTAATAAACAACAGTAAAACAATAACATTAAAATACTCAAAAATAATTGATTCGGAACTTTAAACCTTGATTCGGAACTATCTGATTCGGAAAACACTATTCACTCATCCGGAACTTAATGGTTGATTCGGAACCTTCCGGATGAAGGTTCTTGGTTCGGAAGTCTGAGCTTGATCCGGAACTTTTGCTTCGTCCGGAAGTCACTGGTTCGGAACTTTAAGACTGATCCTGAACTTTCCGGATGAATAGGTTGATTCGGAAGTTGCTGAGTCGGAAGTAACTGATCCGGAACTTCTTCTTGATTCGGAAGTTTGAAACTTCCGAATGAAGGTTACTTGATGCGGAACTTAAGGACTGATTCGGAACTCTAATGCTTGGTTCGGAAGTTTCCGAATGAAGCTTTCATTCGGAACTTTTTGTCTTGATTCGGAAGATCAGAAACCCAGTTACAGAAACTGTATAGCGAAGAACACGGGACACGAATTTTAACCAAAATCAACTCCAATACTTAAAAAGATTTTACCAAATTAAACACAAATCATTTAGACAATATAAGCAACAAATCCCACCAATAAAAACACAAATCCAAACAACTTTTGAAGATCAAATCAAGAAAAATAAAACTTAAGAGCTTGAAGATAAAAATGGAGATGAACAAGATGAAATGAAAGATTAAACAAGAACTTTGAATTGAATGATTAATGTTTTGACAAGATGAAACAAGGATTAAAATTACAAGATCAAAGAACTAATAATAAAAATCACCAATCACCCTAGTGGTGATGGTGTTCTACGAACCAGGAAGAAAGACAGGGGAGGAAGAAAGAAAAACTAGCTAGCTTCAAAATGTGTGTGGGATGGCCTATTTATAGGTGTTTCCTTTGGTTGGTGAGTGGGCTTTCTCCCGTTCTTCGTGTCTTTTCGTCTTTTCAGAAAAGCTTCCGTTTTCGATTCTGATTCGGGATTTGTTGTCGATTAAATTCAACTCGTCTTTTAATTTCTTCGTTTAATAGACTTGAGTTTCTTCGACTTATATAAATCTTCCATCTTTGGTCCTTTTCTTCGATAAATCTTCGAATAGGCCCAGCGACTTCAAATCTTTTGCATCTCTTGGACAATAGACTTTATCTTGAGTCTTTTTCTTCAGTAAAACCCGTGCAATCCCATGTTTTCTCCAATATTTATCCGGTTGGCTCTGAAAACACAACAAACACAAAAACCACGCATAATTCCAAACAAATGATATTAAATACGTGTTTTGGTCTCGTTTTAGCCCGAATTAAGTGGTAAAAGGATGGGTGTTTACACACCTATCAAATCCCCTACACTTAACCATTGCCATGCCCTCATGCAATGCTTAGTGATAAAGCAAGTTTACACTTTTCTCATAATTAATCAACCTTGGCCTTATTTAAAATTCTACTTAAACAAAAATTAAAGAAATAAAACTTCAAAGATAACAAAGGGATAGAAAACCATTTTCACGTGAAAATAGCTACATGGAAGTAACTTGTAGAGAAATCGATGACTTACATTAGGGCTTTGGTGCTGCGAAGATTTATCACCCTCAAGTTTCACGTTCCCCAAACTAAGCTTAAAAACGAGATCATTGTTATTATAAGTTAGCAATTCAAACACTTACACACATGGCCTAATTAAATGCTTAAACTCCCTTATTCCTAGGTGTATCTCTTATATTTTATTTTTGTCTTAGAATGATCATGAAGATGCATTTTGGACTTATTTCGATAGTTTATTAGGGCTGAAAGCAAAGTAGGACGATTTGATCAATAGTTAGCTAAAGGACAAAATCTCTTAAAACTACTTCTCGGGATATCAAAAAGTTCATATCTTGGCATAACTTGGTTCACGATTTGAGACCTTGCTCGGGCCGATATTTGGCATGTACTTCATACTTCATATCTTCGAGAGACGTTCTTGAGATAATGGTCTTCTCATCATAATAGAGTTTTCTTCACTTGGAGACTTTTGAGGGGTACTCCAACTTTGTTGACCACGACTTCATGATTATTTCTTCAATCTCTAATTGGGATTTTGAGATACAACGATCCGCCTCCTTTTCGGACTTGGATCTATTTATCCTCATACCTTGTTAGGGTCTTTTCGGATAGACTTCTCCATGATCTTTATGTGAGTTGATTGCTTTTCGTCGTGAGTCTTGATCCTTCATATTGACTTTAGGAATAATGCTTTTCACATCACTTTGGATCTTCAGCAATAAAATTGAATCCTCATGCCTTGTTAGGGCCTTTTTGGACTCGCCAATCTTCGCGCCCCGCTTCATAAGTTATGCCTTGGCTATGAACTCTTATCATTACCGAGCAACTTTTAAACGATCTTGGGCTAGAAGCTAAGTAACTTTTCAAATCGTAAGACCTTACTTATTGCAGATAAATTATTAGCAAGTGATGGGAGAATAGGCAAATAATTACACCAAGTGAGCTTGCGCAAGAATACCGACTTATAATTGACTCTATCATTTCTCGTCCTCCACAATTTAAAATCTCAAGTAATGAGACTCGTGGACACTTAGCCTAATAAACCAATTAAGGTCTATATGGTTAAGGATACTAGCTAGAATAAACTTGGATAAGTCTATTCGGGTTGAGTCAAAATAAACGCAACGGGCCTAATATGTCAAAGATTTCTAAACTAACTACACCACTTTATTAATATTTTTGACTTTATTGCGGGATATATACATATGAAAGCAACGATAAAAATTTTAAAAATTACGACTAAATGGCCAAAGTTAATAAAAAATTTGAAAAATGTTGAAAAATAGGATTTTCCGGTTAATTGAAGGCACTTTCATGGAAAAGTCCACTTAAAACTTCGATAGAAGTCCCCCCTACACTTAAGATAAACATTGTCCTCAATGTTTAAGCATGTGGGAGAAGTCTCCCCTACACTTATGACATTGTGCACGTTGGTTAACTCAAGTTAAGGAAGAGACGACTAACGTGATCAATTTCAAATGTGAATATGAAGAAAATTGAATCACGATAGTTGAGAGATAGAACCGGATTTCGGATAAACACGGGAGCACGGTTCTTCGAAGATTCCAAGAGTGCACTTATCCCTGTAATCACATCACCACAAAAGGCAAACACATATAGAAGTCCCCCCCTACACTTAGGGGATTAAAACATGCAAGGATAGATACTCGGGCTGCCTCCCGAGGAGCGCTTGTTTTTGATAACCGAGTCACGAGCCTGACTCGACCCAAAGTTAGTTCATGGGGAACGTGGTGAGGGATGGAATCACCTCCTGAGAGGTGTCCTCACCAAAGTACAACTTCACTCGTTGGCCATTCACCTTAAAATTAGGTCCATTAGGTTGAGCGAGCTCGAGAGTACCATATGGAAAAATTTGGGCAATGGTGAATGGGCCGGACCAACGAGATTTGAGCTTGCCCGAAAAGATTTTCAACCGAGAGTTAAAAAGTAAGACTTTGTCTCCAACATGGAACTCTCGGTTTTTGATCTTAGAGTCGTGAATGAGCTTAGTTCTTTCCTTATAGATCAAAGAATTTTCATAAGCCTCATTCCGAAGTTCATTTAGCTCATTGAGTTGGATCTTGCGTAGGTCACCGGCGTTGTTTATATCAAAATTAGTCCACTTCAAGGCCCAATAAGCCTTGTGCTCCAACTCAATGGGGAGGTGGCACGCTTTCCCGTACACAAGACGATAAGGCGTGCAGCCGATCGGGGTCTTGTAAGCAGTACGGAAAGCCCACAAAGCATCATCAAGTTTATCAGCCCATGCGGCACGATGCTCTCCCACGGTCCTTTCAAGAATTCGCTTAAGCCCTCGGTTGGATATTTCGACCTGGCCATTAGTTTGTGGGTGGTAGGCTGTGGAAAGACGATGGTTTACACCGTACTTAGCCATGACTCGAGCAAATTGATCATTGCAGAAATGAGTCCCACGATCACTAATAATGGCGCGAGGCACACCGAAGCGAGCGAATAGAGCTTTCAAAAAGTTACAAACCACCCTTGCGTCATTAGTAGGCAAAGCTTTGGCTTCAACCCACTTTGAAACGTAGTCAACGGCTACAAGGATGTATTTGTGTCCTTTAGATGAAGGGAATGGCCCCATAAAGTCGATACCCCAAACATCAAAAATTTCACACTCTTGAATGAAATTCTGAGGCATCTCGTCTTTATGTGTGATTTTGCCTTGCTTTTGGCAAACATCACATCGCTTAACCATATTGTGAGCATCACGATATATGGAGGGCCAATAAAATCCCGAATCAAACACTTTCTTAGCAGTGTAGTTGGGACCAAAGTGACCACCGGTGGGTCCTTTATGACAAGCATCAAGGATGTCCGACGCTGCCGGTCCATCAACACATCGGCGAATTATCAAATCAGCACATTGTTTGAATAGGTAAGGGTCGTCCCAAAAGTAAGTCTTGATGTCGTTAAAGAACTTCTTCTTTTGCTGGGACGTCAACCCTTCCTTGAGAATTCCACCCGCCAAGTAGTTTGCAAAGTCTGCAAACCACGGGGTTTCATTCGGCTTCGAGTTTATAGACATTAAGGTCTCCAAGGGAAAAGAATCATTGATTTCTTTGGTCGGATGATCCCCTTGGTATGGATCCTCAAGTCTACTAAGATGGTCCGCGGCTAAGTTTTCTGCTCCTTTTTTATCGCGGATGTCGATTTTAAATTCCTGGAGCAGCAAAACCCAACGAAGAAGTCTTGGTTTGGAATCTTGCTTTGTCAACAAGTACTTCAACGCGGAATGATCGGTGTACACAATGGTGGTGGAAAGGACAAGATAGGGGCGGAACTTTTCAAAAGCATAGACAACAGCTAAAAGCTCTTTCTCGGTTGTCGTATAATGCAATTGTGCCCCAGTCATTGTCTTGCTAGCGTAATGGATCGGTTGGAAGTGTTTGTTCACTCTTTGTCCAAGAACCGCTCCAATAGCAAAATCACTAGCATCGCACATCAACTCAAAAGGCAGCTCCCAATTAGGGGTAACCAAGACGGGTGCCTTAGTTAGCTTATCCTTAAGTGAGTTGAAGGCTTCAAGGCACTCTTTGGAGAAGATAAAAGGAGTATCTTTTTCCAAGAGGTGGGTCATCGGGCGAGCGATTTGAGAAAAATCTTTGATAAATCGACGGTAGAAGCCCGCATGACCCAAGAAACTTCTCACACCCTTCACAGTGGAAGGTGGAGGCAACTTTGCTATAACATCAACTTTAGCACGGTCTACTTCAAGACCGGCTTTCGAAATCTTATGTCCAAGCACGACGCCTTCTTTTACCATAAAATGGCATTTTTCCCAATTTAGAACAAGGCGAGTGTCTTCGCACCGCTTTAGCATACGTTCTAAATTGGCAAGGCAAGATGAGAAGGAATCCCCGAAGACCGAGAAATCATCCATGAAGACTTCCATGGTTTGTTCAACCATGTCATGGAAGATAGCTAACATACACCTTTGGAAAGTCCCAGGCGCATTACATAAGCCAAAAGGCATTCTTTTGTAAGCGAAAGTGCCGTAGGGACAAGTGAATGTAGTCTTCTCTTGATCTTGGGGATCGATGGGTATTTGAAAATAACCCGAGAAACCATCCAAAAAGCAGTAATATTCATTACCGGCTAATCGTTCAAGCATTTGGTCCATGAAAGGTAGAGGGAAATGATCCTTTCTCGTGGCATCATTGAGTTTGCGGTAGTCTATACAAACTCTCCACCCAGTAACGAGACGAGTGGGAATCAACTCGTTGTGTTCATTGGGAACAACGGTTATTCCACCCTTCTTGGGCACACAATGGATTGGACTAACCCACGGTGAATCCGAAATAGGGTAAATCATACCCGCATCAAGAAGTTTGATAACCTCTGTTTTGATGACTTCATGGATTTTTGGATTCACCCTTCGTTGGCTTTGAATAGTGGGTTTATAGTCGTCCTCCATGAGAATTTTGTGCGTGCAGAAGTGAGGATCAATTCCACGAATATCCGAGATTTTCCACGCAATAGCCTTCTTGTGAGCTTTCAACACAGCAACGAGGCGAGTCTTCTCTTCATCTTTCAGATCCTTAGCAATAATGACAGGTGACTTGTTGTTGTCGTCAAGGAACACGTACTCGAGATGTGGCGGCAACTCCTTTAGTTCCAAATCCGGAGGATTTTCGACGGGAGGCGTTTTCAACGTCGGAGTATCGATAGCAATGACCGTGGGAGATGGAGGCGAAGGATTGTCTTCGGTGAGCAGATTGTCAAAGAAACTCATATCTTCATCCCCCTCGGTGGGAGAATCATTAGTGGGTAAATTCGCATCTCCCATGGTAGCTTCAAGATTGTTCCAGAATAAATCACTATCTCCAAATAGAGACAACGATGAATCAATGGAGGACACGGTCTCAACAGTGGGAAGAGAGGTAGGAATACTTTTGCAAGCATCATTAAAGTGTTCTTCACAAGCCTCGTCAAGAACGTCAATACAATTAACGCTCTCATACGAATAAGGCTGTTTGGACAACTTTCCCATGTTGAAGACTACTTTGTCGTCACCCACTCGCATGATAAGCTCACCGGCTTCAACATCAATGAGAGTGCGACCGGTCCTAAGGAATGGACGACCAACAATCAGTGGCACACGGGGGTCCATCTCGTAGTCGACGACAACAAAATCAGCAGGAAAGGTGAATTTGTCGACTCCTACAATGACATCTTCGGCTATCCCCACTGGATAAGCAACCGTACGGTTGGCCAATTCCAAAGTCATTTTAGTGGGGACTAGCTCTGGGAGAGATAATTGCTTCCAAACACTTAGAGGCATGAGATTAATACTGGCACCTAGATCGGCTAAGGCCATGCAATTCTCTACTCCCGGGAAATTGCAAGGAATAAGAAAACGACCCGGATCACCAAGCTTGATTGGCAATTTCCTTAAGAGCACTGCAGAGCAGTTCTCATTAAGTTGGGTGTTGGCAATGTCGAGGAGCTTTTCCTTGTCGCTCAAAAGATCTTTAAACATTTTGGCGTATTTGGGCATGTGAGCGAGAGCCTCAGCGAAGGAGATATTGAAATTCAGTTGTTTGAACATTTTAAGGAAATTCGAAACCTGAATATCATCCTTGCTCTTTTGCTTCTCTTTCCTCAACCTAGAAGGATAAGGTATATTGGAAGAAGATGAAGGCTTTGGGAGTATAGGATCACTCATAACCACGGGTGGAGGAGGGGTAGAAAGAAGAGGTGGAGAAATTGGGGAAGGAGAAGGAGGAGGAATAGGAGCAGGCGACTCGTTCTCCTTAGTCACAACCACCGGTGGGGGTATAGGAAGCTCGGGTTCCTTTGTACCTTTACCACTTCGAGTGGTGATTGCTTTCATCTCCCCTCTTGGGTTTGCAACGGTGTTACTCGGAAGAGTACCCGAAGAAGAGGGTTGACTACTTTGGAAGAAACTAGCCATCATGTTCCTCAGATCATTCGTCTGGCTATCCAACGTGTTTCTCATATCAGCTCGCAAATCATTTCCTTGCTTTACCAAATCTGCCTTCAAATTGCGCACTTCTTCTTGGAGATTTCCCACTATCACATCATTGGTCCTCATATAGGTGGCGACCTCTTGGTGTAGTGCAGTGTTGGTTTGGTTTGAAGGAGCATTGTATGCAGGTGGTTGGTAAGCAGGTTGTTGGTAGATTTGATTGTTACGTTGAGGCGGTTGTTGCTGCTTGTGAGGCCGAATATATGGTTGTCGAGGTTGTTGTTGTTGTTGAGTAGGGCGGTTAAGGTTTTGTTGTTGGTTTGGGTTGGTTGGAGGAAAGCCAGGTGGTGAAAGATAGTTGTTGCTGCGGTAGCTAAGCAAGTTACGGTCACCTTGAGGTCTAGCTTGATAAGCAGGTTGTTGGTAGGTGCCATATGCCGCATTCACATTCTCAGCAGGGTAATCTTGGGTGGCGGTACAAGTTGTGTAAGAATGGGGACCACCGCATATCTCACAAGGTTGGCTGACAGCGTTCACTTGTGCATTTTTGGCGTTGTTGCTGTTGGTGTGGGTGACAAGCGATTCAAGAAGCGTGGTGATTTTGTCTAATCGCTTGTCGCTGTCATTAGTGCTAGCACTAGCAACATTGGTCCTAACGCTCTTGGTTTGAACACGAGACTTGTTCTCAATGATATCCCAAGCAGCATTGGAAGTCTTAGCCAATAAATTACCCCCTGAGGCACTATTCAGTGAATCTTGGTCACTCATGCTTAAACCATTGTAAAAAGTATTAATTTGATGTACTTTGGTAAAACCATGTTGTGGGCATTTTCTTAAAAGATCTTTGAAACGATCCCAAGATTCACTGAATGACTCATCGTACTTTTGTTCGAAATTTATGATTTCATTCCGCAAAGCGGTAGTACGAGAGGGTGGAAAAAAGTAGTTGATAAACTTTGTTTCCAAATCCGTCCACGAGAGAATACTCTGTGGCGGTTCCTTAGCAAGCCAATGCCGGGCTTGTCCCTCTAAAGAAAAGGGAAAAAGTTGTAACCTTATCACTTCTTGGGAAACTCCATTGAACTTGACCGTGTTGGTGAGTTGTAGAAATCTCTTGATATGGTCATGTGGGTCATCAATGTGGCGTCCCAAGAATGGTTGAGCGGATACCATCTGGATAAAGCCTGACTTTAGCTCGAAATTGTTGGCGGCAATTGGAGGGATGACAATTGGATCCGTGTTGCCATCAACATGAGCTTGCAGCAATTCAATCATTGGGCGATTATCCGGAAGGTGCTCATTGTTGTTGTTATTCATGTTGTTGAAAGGCGGGTTGTTGTTATTATTATTATTGTTCGGAGGTGGTATGTTATTGTTGTTTTGGACACCAGCCATGTCTAAGTTATCGAGAGGCTCGGGCTCTTGATAAGACGTGGATCGAGTGCGCATACACCTGCAAAAGAACGAACAAAGAAAAACAAAGCAAGAATATTTTTGGTTTTTATTGTTTTTTTACTTTTTAGGATTTTTGAAAATTTTATATTTTTTAGTTGTTTTTGAAAATTTTCTTGAAAAAGTAACGTTCACGGGGAACGGATCCCAAAATCCAATTTCTCACAAAAAACTTTTGATCTTAACGAGAAGAGCCGGCAGCGGCGCCATTTGATACACTGATTTTGTGTGGGTTCAATTTTAGTCTCTCGAAATCCTCTCGAATTGATCTAAGCCTTAAGTGGAATGATTGTTCTTGGTTACTAAATAAAGGGGTTTGGTTTTCTATTCTAATAATAAATGGAAATGAAAGTTTAAATCAAAGGCAATTACTTCAATTAAGATTAACAAAAACTTGGTTGCAAATTTAAAGTTGAAAATTTTAAAATTAAAGTTAACATATAAGTTGTGAAAAATGAGCAAACAAACAGTTAATAAACAACAGTAAAACAATAACATTAAAATACTCAAAAATAATTGATTCAGAACTTTAAACCTTGATTCGGAACTATCTGATTCGGAAAACACTATTCACTCATCCGGAACTTAATGGTTGATTCGGAACCTTCCGGATGAAGGTTCTTGGTTCGGAAGTCTGAGCTTGATCCGGAACTTTTGCTTCGTCCGGAAGTCACTGGTTCGGAACTTTAAGACTGATCCGGAACTTTCCGGATGAATAGGTTGATTCGGAAGTTGCTGAGTCGGAAGTAACTGATCCGGAACTTCTTCTTGATTCGGAAGTTTGAAACTTCCGAATGAAGGTTACTTGATGCGGAACTTAAGGACTGATTCGGAACTCTAATGCTTGGTTCGGAAGTTTCCGAATGAAGCTTTCATTCGGAACTTTTTGTCTTGATTCGGAAGATCAGAAACCCAGTTATAGAAACTGTATAGCGAAGAACACGGGACACGAATTTTAACCAAAATCAACTCCAATACTTAAAAAGATTTTACCAAATTAAACACAAATCATTTAGACAATATAAGCAACAAATCCCACCAATAAAAACACAAATCCAAACAACTTTTGAAGATCAAATCAAGAAAAATAAAACTTAAGAGCTTGAAGATAAAAATGGAGATGAACAAGATGAAATGAAAGATTAAACAAGAACTTTGAATTGAATGATTAATGTTTTGACAAGATGAAACAAGGATTAAAATTACAAGATCAAAGAACTAATAATAAAAATCACCAATCACCCTAGTGGTGATGGTGTTCTACGAACCAGGAAGAAAGACAGGGGAGGAAGAAAGAAAAACTAGCTAGCTTCAAAATGTGTGTGGGATGGCCTATTTATAGGTGTTTCCTTTGGTTGGTGAGTGGGCTTTCTCCCGTTCTTCGTGTCTTTTCGTCTTTTCAGAAAAGCTTCCGTTTTCGATTCTGATTCGGGATTTGTTGTCGATTAAATTCAACTCGTCTTTTAATTTCTTCGTTTAATAGACTTGAGTTTCTTCGACTTATATAAATCTTCCATCTTTGGTCCTTTTCTTCGATAAATCTTCGAATAGGCCCAGCGACTTCAAATCTTTTGCATCTCTTGGACAATAGACTTTATCTTGAGTCTTTTTCTTCAGTAAAACCCGTGCAATCCCATGTTTTCTCCAATATTTATCCGGTTGGCTCTGAAAACACAACAAACACAAAAACCACGCATAATTCCAAACAAATGATATTAAATACGTGTTTTGGTCTCGTTTTAGCCCGAATTAAGTGGTAAAAGGATGGGTGTTTACACACCTATCATAACTTTACGAATGAATTTACTAAAATATCTATGTGTTTTTTCATTTTTTTGCTCTTCAGTTTATATATAAAATCAAATGAATTAAAAAATTATTTCGAAAATAAAATATGTTGAAAACAAATAATTTCGCAAAAGATCTATTTCAAATTCAAAAAAAATTCGAAAAAGATTTTAAATAATTTAATTTATTTTCGTAAAAAAAAATTCCAAAAAAATTCTTTTTAAAAAAGTAATTTAAAATAAAATTCTAAAAAGATTTTAAATTTTTTAATTTATTTTCAAAAAAAAAATATTTAATAAAAAATTATTTAAAAAATTATTTAAAAAAAATTTCTTAAAAAAATAGTTTCAAAAAAGAATAATTTCGGAAAGATTAATTTTAATTAAATCTAAAATTTAAATTTAAAAGTAAAAAACTTTTAAGATTTTAAAATTTCCATTTTTATATCAATTTTTAAAAAATAAAATAGATTTTTAACTTAAAATATTTTTTAAATATTTTTCGAACTTAAAATTTTTAAGTAACTAAATTTTTTCGAAAATAAATTATTTATTTTACTATAAAAAATTTTAATGATGTGAACTTTCAAAATTAATAAAAAAACAATGGGGAAGAAAAAAGGTCAGTTGGTCAAATCTTTTAAAGATAGCCGGTTAAACTGATCATATTAGCGAGATCGAATATATTTTAAATGGTATATTAGCGAGTTTGATTGTTTACATACTAAATTAGTGAAACCTGTCATTTTTTTAACATATGTTAAGTATCCATAGCTTTTGTCCAATTTATATATATCTACATCGTGAAAGAAAAATATATTAAAAACATTAGATAACAGATAATAAACGGTATTGTAGTATTGTCTACAAAAGGATAATTATGGTCTATTCTTGTATGTTTGTAATTTCATTATGTACCAAAATTATTTCCATACATTTTTTTTCTAAAGATAACATGCAGTTCTAGATTTCACCAAATATATACTACGTGTATAGAAAGCGGAATGATATTTTAAACTTGTATATTATATAAGTTCAATAAAAGCCTAATTACACTATCTTTAAATATATAGGTTTACATGAATGTTACTAAAAGTATGCATAGCCTAGTTGGTAAATTATGTGGTTTGATGTTTTGGGAGAGGTGACCAGGGTTCGAATCTGGTTAGTGACACTTTTTGCCATTAACTGATTTGACCCGTTTCATGCCTGAACCAGTCCAAACATAGCCTGATCCGGTTCAAATTAAACATGCCCCGTACATATAAGGTCTGACCCGGGCCGGATCAGACCTGGTTCGGCCTAGACTTGAGCCGGACCAGTTTAAATCCGACCCGGTTCGACACTGACTTAAACCGGACCGGTCCAGACCCTGCTTAGCCCAAAATTGAACCAGACCGTCCAAAACCGGTTCGGCCCAGACTTGAACCGAACCGGTCCAGACCTTCAAAACGCAGTTTCCCAAACTGCGTTTCCAAAACGTGATTTTCAAAAAACTGCGATTTCAAGCCAGTATTTCGTGGAATTTAGAGATTTTCTAGGAAATTCTGAAATACTATTGGCTAAAAGATGTGACTGGGATATAACTGGATTAAAAAGTGTGGTTTCAAATCATAATTATACCTATATATAATATAAAGATATATATATATATATATATATATATATATATATATATATATATATATATATATATATATATATATATATATATATATATATATATATATATATATATATATATATATATATATATATATATATATATATATATATATATATATATATATGTATATATATATATATATATATATATATATATATATATATATCTATACTAGCGTCGTAACCCGCCCAACGGGCGGGGTCACTTTTTTCTTGTTCCAGAGGGTTTATTGTTGTGTGTTTTTAGTTTCTTGAATTTGTAATTTAAGTTTTACTATATTTATATTTATAGTTTACGCTTAAGTAACGTTTATTTTTTGGTCAATGGGCGGGATTGTTTTTTTCTCTTAATATGAACGAACCATTAACGATGAACCCATGACCTGCTGACTCGATCAGGTTGACCGAATGATCGATCTCGTCACCCGGTGGTGAAACTATAACATGATATATTGATATAATAGGATTCTTAAATTTATGTTAAAAATAGATATTTTAAAAAGATTTCAAATTCAATCTGAAATTAAAATATATTTCGGAAATTAATAAAAAAATTCCTCGTCAGTAAGTTTACGTTTTCGTAAGTATTTTTACGTTTTTGTCCAAATTTTTACGCTCTCGTCGCTATTTTTATATTTTTGTTTGTATTTTTACGTTTTCGTCCGTTTTATACGTTTTCATCAGCGTTTTTACGTCTTGCTCATAATGTTTTACACATTTCAGACGAAAACGTGAAAATAATGACGAAAACCTAAAAATACAGATGAAAACGAAAAAATCCAGACAAAAACGTAAAAATAATGATGAAAAATGTAAAAACGCTGATAAAAACGTATAAAATAAACTAAAACGTAAAAAACGGACGAAAACATAAAAACCTGAACTAAAAGTAAAAAATCGGATGAAACCGTAACAGACTGACAAAAACGTAAAAATCGAACAAAAACGTAAAATATTGGACGATAAGGTAAAAAAATAGGACAAAAAGTAAAAATACTGACGAAAACGTAAAAAAAGTAAAAATTAGACGAAAACGTAAATATTCGGACGAAAACGTAAATATTCTGACTAAAACATAAAAATACTGACGAAAACGTAAAATTATTGATGAAGACGTAAAAATACTGACGAAAACGGATTAAATCGAAGAAAAGAAACTTAAAAATACCGATGTAAATGTAAATATACTGACGAAAATGTAAAATTATTGACGAATACGTAAACAGCTGACAAGAACGTGAAAAACTACCCAAAACGTAAAAAAAATGACGAAAACAAAAGAAACCCGACAAAAACATAACAAAATGGCGAAAACGTGAAATAAGATACGTGAAAAAAAAGAACGTGAAAAAAACTGAAAAAAATATGAGAAATTGTCGAAACGTAAAAAAGTTGAAGAAAACGTTAAAATGTGACGAAAACTTTTTTTTTTGGGTAAAGGGGACTCACCCCGGTAAAATAAAAAAACGAATTTCTAATGGTAAAGTTTAAATATTATATACTATGACTATACTATAATATTATACTATGATTATTTTGTGTTAGAATTAATTTGTTTTAACGAATATTTGTTTTTTAAGTAAGATTAAATTTTTACTACTTTGCTAAAATTAGTTAATCTAAATGTATATATTCAAGGTAAATAAGTTTTGTATTAGAAATTTAAAGAAGATTTATATCTTATAAAGTTATTCAACAACAGCCTAAGTAAACTACATTTAAGTATAAGAGTCTCCATGCATATAACCAAAACAATGCGCAGCCTAGTTGGTAAACTGAGGTTTGTTAAGGTTTGAGAGTACAGACCAGGGTTCAATCCTTGCTTTTGACACTTTTTTCTATTAATATGTGTAAACCTTGTTCAGCCCCGACCCAACGCAAGTCTGACCCAGTTTTGATCAGACCCAACTGCCCAGCCCAACGGCTTAGCCCAGACATGAACCGGACCGGTCCAGAACCGGCTTAGCCTAGACTTGAACCGGACCGGTCCTGCCCCGGTCGACCCAGACCTTCAAAACGCGATTTAGAAAACGCAGTTTTCAATACTGCGTTTTCAAAACGTGATTTTCAAAAAAGTGCGATTTCAGATCAGAATTTTGTAAAATTTAGAGATTTTCTAGGAAATTATGAAATCCTATTGGCTAAAAGATGTGACTAAGATATGACTGGGATTAAAACTGTGGTTTCAAATCATAATTATACCTATATATAATATATATATATATATATATATATATATATATATATATATATATATATATATATATATATATATATATATATATATATATATATATATATATATATATATAGAGGAGGGTTAACGCGAGAGATTTCTTAAAATTGTTAAAATGAGAATCGATTTACACCGTTAGATCTTTTAATAGGTGTTAGATTAAATTAACATTAAATGAGTGATATTATATCAGTTAATTAGAGATTCAAGGGTAGTTTAGAGAATTTAATCTCATCTTTTAATTTAATTTTTAGCACATTTTTATTTCTATAACTTTTTTTTCCTGATAGTTATCTGCTAGTTGATACATTCTTTTTGTTTTGTACATGTATTTCAATATCTTTTTTATTAAAATAGTAGTACACATGCTGTTAACGAACAAAAACATTGATACATAAACTTTGATGCATTATTACAAATTTATTTACATTAGAAATATCTAGATAAAAAACTACATAAATATTAGTATTACACATTTAACACTTTGGTACATCTTTTACACAAGGACAAATACGTATAACCTTCGACAACTCTACCAGTACAACAGCGAGAAAGCCCACCACCACATAACTGCTACAACATCGAGCCAACCCACCATCACCACATACCTGCTATGTGGTATATCGTGATAGATTGTGGTTCTGCTACAACAGCGACACAACCCACCACCACCACATGGTACATCGAGATACATATCATATAGCTGTTACACATACCAAGATGGTGTTGGTGTACCGGCGACACATCCCAAGATGGTGCCGGTGTATCGGCGACACATCCCAAGATGGTGCCGGTGTATCGGCAACACATCCCAAGATGGTGACAGTGTACCAGCGACACATCCTAGGATGGTGTCGGTGTACCGTCGAACATCCCAAGATGGTGACAATGTATCGGCGATACATCCTAAGATGGTGTCGGTGTACTAACGATAGCAGCAAGATAACGGCGACATGGCAGAACCCGGCTCCAATAATGGTACTCTCGCATCAACTCTAACACAACCATGGTCACTTAATCTAACACATACCACAGTTAATGATGAAATGGAAAACTTTGGCGTGACAATACATTCGAAATTAAAACCGAATATGCTCGGATTTGACAAGCAGCTAATACACAAACAAATATTCTCAAACTTTTGATAACAAATTATCTGACAAGCATTGGTAACAAGCAAAACGTAAAAGCGGATCCATCTTTTTGCACATAACGAAACCTGAATGATGGTGGAGGATTAAACGAACGAGTATATTTTTAATCAACGATGGTGGATTAAGTCGCTGAAAATTGCTAGAGAAACAGATCCACTCATGGAAAAAAGAGGCGTTTCTTTTTAGATAATACATAGGAGTAAGAGTTTTAGAATTTGTGTTAATAAGAATATGAGGATTATTACCTATTATACCCTCCACATTTATTACATCAATTTTCTTTTATTTAGTTTCTTAATTTCCACATGTTGGTTTTTCATTGGGTTCTCATTTTTTTAACTTTAAAAAGTTCTCATTTGATCCAAATTCTATATATATATATATATATATATATATATATATATATATATATATATATATATATATATATATATATATATATATATATATATATATATATATATATATATATATATATATATATATATATATATATATATATATATATATATATATATATATATATATACTTTTACTTATCGAGTTTTTACTGATTTTGAACATATAAAATGTCTGTTATAGTCAGAGGGTCTTCCACCATCCCAATTGATTAGCCCTCTACCAGATCTCTTATTCAATATATGAACTAATTCTCATGTTCATTTGAAGGTCCAATTATACTCCTAAATACCCTAACCTTCTTAAAACATTAATTTAAACCCGACTAATTTCAAAACTGTTTTGACCTCCGACTATTATAACAAGTTTTTGACCCACTTCCTGACCTCCAATTTAGTCCTTGTTTCTTGCGTTCAAAATCCAACTCAAAAATCTCCTTTCCAGAGGTACTTGGTTCGCATCATGAAACTGTCTAGAACTCTATATATGATCAAAACAATTGACCTAAAATTCTGCCCAGTTTTTATTGACGAATTTAATTAAATTTACTTTATTAATTACCCAAAACATAATTAATTACAAGCCCTAATTAATCTAATCATTACTATATCATTAAAACTCAGAATAAAATTTTTCCCTAACCCTAAATCCTTCATATATTGACGTATACATGTTTAAAAATTAATTAAATACAAAATTTGAATGTTTTACCTTAGATTTATGAAAGCCAAGATTTTTAATGAAAAACCCTAAATTTATGATATATGTCGAAACCTATTGATCTCCAGGAGAAAATATTATGTGTTTTTTACTTGTCGAAAGACTTTATATAAGTTGTGTGTGAATCCTAGTCCAACCCAAGCCCAATCTCTTTTCCTTTTCCTTTTTCTCTTTTGATCCGTCGCCTAAACCGACTATACATATATATTTTTTATTTTTTTTTCTTTTAATTACTTATTATTACACTACTAATGTTTCCTTAAATTTCCTTAATTTATTTCAGCCCTTAAGACCTTTAAAACCTCAAAACTGTAAAATGGGTCAATTTTACGCTTATACCGTAAAAGACGTAAAAATATACAGGTAACACCCCATTTTGGTAAATGGAATGTCACGCGTGATTATGGGCTGTCATCAAAGGATACAAGGTAAATGTCTTAAAAACATTAAATGACCATGAATGGAAATACCGGAAACAAACATCGGTAGTCCAAGTATAAGCTCATCACACACAAACATAAGTACTGTAATTGAAAAGGACTAACCAATGTCCAAAGAAATAAGTAGGAAAATGTATGATGAAATGCATAAAGTAGAGAAGGCTAGATAGCTTCCAATCCATATGCACGTACGCTTAAAGTCTACGAGCGCCCTTGAGTACCTGCCGTTTGGTAACATGAAAGGAAAACGGCTGAGCATAACGCCCAGTGAACATATATACAAGTATAGCATGGAAAACGGCTGAGCATAACGTCCAGTCAATTCGTTTTCAAAGTAGTCTCATCTTTTAACACTTTACCTTGATGAATACACATCTAATGTGCAGCTGGATAATCATCGTTCCATGAACAGTTTCTAAGTTTTTCTTCACATCAGCATCCTGCACGACATACAGGGTAACATGATTAAATAATTTAATAGGCAATTTGCTACAAAAATAGAGTAATCTTTTATCTAGAAATTTTGATAAAGAACGCTATACATGTACATCCTTATACACCAAGTCCACACGTAAA
>CM046878.1:397856079-397871079 GCA_025667525.1 Glebionis coronaria
CTTAAGCGGTATCAAGGGTGGTTGAATCAGAATTAAGGGATAAGAGATGCTTAACTAACCTGCTGAATACCTAATAAACCGATTTGTGGTGTCATCCATTTGTCTAATGTCAAGATTTTTTTATGTGTCATTAACGCTAATCGACAATAAGTTCTCTTTTGGAGCATCAATTTTTGATTTCGATGTCTTACCACTGAAGGATTGAATGATTGATAGATAAGAGGCAACAAATAAGGAAAAAACAGGGGACTCCTGCCTAATTTCATTTGCTCCTGTCTAATATAGACCTTTGGAAGCAGCAGTGACAGAAATGACATGTACTAAAAGGTTGTATTAGTGGTTATAGAGTATAGACTGGTGGTAGAATTATGGACTGAGATACTTTAAACTATGACATTTGCACCAACCCTCAGCCAAACAAAAAAATGAATAAAATACTTTAAAGAATCATTAAAGCCGACTATATATACGAAAGCCAGACCTGGCAGTAGCGGCTGAAAACATCTTAGCTGAGGTCTTAGGCTTGTTTTTTGCATCTTAGCCAAGATGTCAGGCTTGTTTTTCCCCAAGTCAGCCGTTCACAAGTACATCAAATGGGATTTATGTGGCTTCATTCGTGTCAGAAAGCAATAAACCCAATAGCCTTCTATATGTTTGATCCGACTCCATCACACACATACACACACACACACACAGAAAGTGAAGAAGTGAAATCAACAAAATAGCTAACATGGAGCAGTTATATTACATGAATACAAAGTTCGTAAAGAAACCTGCTATTATGACATAACTTTTTATAAGTGCCATGCCCCAGATTCCAGCATGCTTTGCTTTTGATCTAATACAATGTTTATCCAAAACCTGGAAAATGCTTAATATTAATACTTACAGACTGAAACTCCAGTGCTCCATACGTGCCCTAAGAGCAGTTGGGTCCGGGAAAAGACCTCTGTTTCTTTTGATGTCACATTTCTTCTTCCACTCGAAAGGCGCTTTGACTTTGAATCATGGCCCGCACATAATCTGATAGCTCTGTGCTACTACAGGTCGTATCCATATCAACTCCAGGCTGACCAAGGGTTATTAGGAGCCGATACTTAATAAAACTGAAGCTCTTGGGATGCCATCTGATTTCCTCATGGCATTAGTGAAAAATCTGACATGTCAACATCCTTAGTCAGCTAAGGCTTTCCTTTCTAGATTGGCCTTTTCTTCTGATACAAGTAGATACTCAGCATAAAAACTTGAGAATACCAGCAACAAAATAACATAGAGGCCCAACGCGTTTCTGATATCTCTCGGCTTGACTCGACTGCACCCTAGACACAAAAGTTAGAGAGTGACAAGGCTTACAATCACTAATAAAACAAAAAGTACGAAATACTCATTCCAAAATAAATGACACCTGCTTGGATCTATTTGACAGCAAATACATCAGTATCAGTAGGTCCTCTTGGGAAAAAAGAGGTATAATGCGTATTAGCTGAGACGAGAGACTTTCACAGTTGACCACATGTTTCACTTGAAACCCGTACTAATCATTACCTTCACTATAGCGAGTGCAGCAAATCCTCGATCCCTAACTCGAATAACAGTCCAAAATAACGAATTATAAGAGCCAGCCGGGATGATACCAATTGGAATTGAAACTGCTTCTCTTTGGTTGTCTCTACAAAGAAAACTGTTCAGTAATTGCACAACAAAATAACATCACATAAATAAACTACCCTAAGACTAAAAATCAGTGTCTTGTATATCATATTTACTGTGCAGAGCAAAACATATAAGTTAATCAATTATACGTTCAAAACTCACTTGTATTTCTCATGTTCAGATGTTAAGCACTCACCTTATAAAAACTATTTTGGACATATATGACTAAGTCTATAAATAAGCACCAACCTCATTGACAATTCCATCGCCTCCAATACATATAATTCTTTGTATAAGGTAAAAAGGCACAAATGGTTAAGAACAAACAAATTATTCTCCAAGAAAGAATCCCAAGATAAAAGCAAAAGGATTCAGAATGGCTACCATCAGGACATGTACTAAAATCAACACTATAAGCTGGATTCCTAGCATGGCGACATATGTTGTCTTCACTACTTCCAGCTTAAACCCTGTAAGACCCGAAATAAGACAGAGAAAACTGGAGATTATAAGAATATAAGATGAAATCAAATAAGCTAATAAGCCTTCATAAAAACTTAAACAAACACCCCGTGAGGATGTTTGGCTTAGCTTATTTTACAGATTTATCGGCTTATTGAGATTTAGAAAAGCTCAGAAGCTCACTTTTTCGAGCTTATGAATTAGGCAGTTCGTCGTATGGCTTTCCATAAGCTCAATTTTATATGCTCAAAAGCCAAAAGAAAGTGGGTTATCGGTTATTTCAAATCTCAATAAGGCAATAAGCCAGTAAATAAGCTAAACCAAACACCCTGCTATAGCACATTGGCAACTGGATAGGGACACTAAGTTTTGAGAAATAAATTAAATCTATAAAAGTCGATAAATAGACCCTTATATAAGATCAGAGGTTATGTATTACCTTTAATATTCATTCAACCAAATTATAAAAAACTTTGATTAAATGACCCCGTCCAAATTTTCGGATACACAACTATCAGTGTATGCTGCTGAAGCTATGAACCTAAATATTTTCACATTCCACATAGATAAATCAATTGGCAAAAACAAAACAAAACCTTATTCGGAAATTGGCTTCTTTGGAGCTCATCTTGGTGTCATTTTAAATTCGCCCTAAGCTTTGCAATAGTTTCATTACTACATTACAGCGGGAAATGATACCTGAACCTAAAACTAATTGAATATCTTTCTGGTTCAAATTTGAGCATTTACAGAGATAACCTTTACAACGTTTGAGAAAGCCAATATATAATTAGTTCTATAGTAGCATGTTATCAGTTTTAACCCGCATATCCAAACACTCACAACTACCACACTAACAACAGAATTTTAGGGAACTTCCTCGTGACCGTGTGAATCATGAACAACCGACTTGTTAATACAAAAAATTAACGGCTATACACCTTGCTGACCTCTAAGTTATCTTAAAGTTTATATATTTTTCTTAAATTTATAAGCAGCCTATTGGCATTCTCTGACCTTAGTTGCGGATGGGCGTTTCTTCACATGGGGTATACATTACGCAAGTTTCAAGGTAGAACACGTGGCGTAATATTTCTCTAACAAATCCCAGTATCAGAATCTAAGACGACGTCAAACATTTCAATGTTCTTGAAACGAAAAAAGGCGCATGAGTATCTGTAAGAAGCAAGAAGATCCTCCAAAACGATTCATCATTGCACTTGCTAAACTCCAGCACCCACGAATAGGTCTCGATGAGCAACATCCTACCTGGTTCAGGAAATGAATAAAATTTTTACCCCTTTAGTTCCTTCATTCTTATTTAGCTTCCTGATGTTTTCTAATGCTTCACTAATATGCTTTTGTCCTTTTTAATTCTGATGATAGTCGGGGTAGAAGAGACCTCTTCACTGACAAACCTCTTTTTCGGGCGCTGCAGGTATGTTTGGGGAGGGTGGTGCAGTTGTTTTATTATGGATGATATTGTTATGAAAAATGAAAAAATGAATCTGAGTGTTCTGAAGTTATGGAATGAATTTGTTGTTGCTTACCTGAACTTGTTGCTTTAGTTTTATGTGTTGCCTTTGCTGCTTCGTCAATTACATCAGCAGCCGGAGTTCCTACAAGGGTTAGGATGTTGCTTTTATACTGTAGTAATATCACTGTGTATATGATAACCGTAAACTGATATGGGGTGTAAAACGGTCATGTTATTAGTATTCAGTTCAGGATTTTTATGGAAACTTTGTGCCCTGCAATGTATGCTCTGTAATTTTCACCTTCACAAATGAGCCTGTACAAGGTGTTTTTCTAATCTTATAGTTGCATAGAAACATTTCCACACTATTTCCACCACACCCTGATCCCTCCAGCTAAGGATTGGTCCATCTCCTAAACCTGGTACTTGTAATGCTGACACATATGTACTCTACTGTAACCTCATACTGAATCATCCTGCCATGTCTGACATGGTAACCATACCCGAGTGGAAACAAAGGATCATAGTTTTGATGAGTATTCATAGGTAGTTGGTCAACTGTTTAAAACCATGAAATAGGAAGCCGTCCATGAAACTCATAATCTACAAAGATAACATCGGTTATCCCATTTCCTTCAGTCCCAGGCACCGATGCAGCAACCAATGCATCCACAGGTTTGAGTACTGATGGCTCTGAAACCAATGGCCAACCAGAAATAAGAATTGGTATAGTGGATTTTATCTGGAACTAACCTTAATAACTCATTTCCATAAAAGGGAATTGTGATTTCTGAATTATCACCGCCTGATTCAACATATGGAGCTTCACCAACTTCAATTGCATAGGAAAAATCTTGTGCAGAAAGGCTATCAATTGTTGGATTTTCTTCATATACCACTTCAGTATTTTCTCATATGGCTTCTTTAACAGCATCAAGAATCATTGTTCCTAAACACAAAATTGTTTTCAGTAATAACATCTTGTAGATTACTTTAAAAGCAATGGGTAATGAACCTGCAATTAGTATTTGCAGAAAATAATTAAGATAAGCATAAATATTTCATGCAAGAAACAGATATCTACCATAATTAAATCGTTAGCAGGTTGAAAAATATAAACACATATCTTGTTCAAGCTTCTATTCCATTGTTTCAACCACAGGTGCAAGTGACGCCTGTTATATCTATGTGAATTAGAAACGACATGGAATGTTCTGTCAAATAGCTTGAGAAGAAGTTCAGTGGAAAAGATATGGTTTTCATTGCCACCAGGAGGATAATTGGCCACCAAAGAAGGGTTCTCCAACTCAAAGACCTCGTTCCCGTTCCTTGACATTTGGCATGATGCCATGGTCGAGGATGTTTGTCACCCATTTGAGATTGTTGGAAAACGTGACTGATAGATACTTGATGGTTCTAAGACAATTAAGATCTACTTGGACCCAAAGGCTCGTAATGAGACCGATCATTTCAAGGTTGAGACATTCAGTGTAGTCTAAAGGAAGCTTTCTTCTGATATCATGGCTTCATTTAACATTTTTTCTCCTATAGGATATGAGCGCTGTTTGTGCAAACAGGTGTCGAAATGCAAAATGCATGAAAGAGTATTTTATATATAAAAATAACTATAAAGGAGCTTTGAATTAGATCCTTTTAGAAATATCTTTAGATCAAAAGCTTAAATTTCCATACCTACTAAAATTATTACCTGACATTGGTATGGTGACGACAAAGATGATAATATGAATACTATCTCTAAATATCTTAACAGAAGTGAATTATTGTTCCCTCAAATGAGATATTCTTTAAACTCACATACCTATTTTTTATGTTCGGCTTTCAATCTATGGGAGTAAAGACATTTGAGACCCTTTCTAAAGCATACCCAAGGAAAATAGAGATGATTATCGGTCGAAAGTTCCCATTCGGAAATCACATTAAGGATTCATTGTTGTTATTTCCACCAAGACTGGATATGAAAGTTGATGAGATCCAATCTATGAATATTGGAAGGTCCAAATTGGTTTCTACTAAAAGACATTATGCTGATATGGTAAGAACATAATCATACAATACTTGTAAAATAGTACCTTTTTTAGAAATTCCTTTCATCACAGGTTGTTGGTGTTGAGGAAGATAATTATCAAAAGGAAGACGATGTTGATGTGCCGAAAATATTGCAGCCACATATGGGTGGAGACTCTTTTACCTTTTTCAGTCACCTTCTAAAGAAACAAAAGGGAAGACGAAGGCTTAAATTGCTTCTTCTTTTTTTATTGCTAGATAATAAACTTATATAATCAATTGACGTCCGATCGACCCAAAACAGAATCGGCCAAGATATATGATAAGCATATACCTGCTGCTCAAAATCAGATAGCATTATCCAAGTATATTTATTCGATATCACATGATCGCTTTCAAAATGCAAACCAAACAATCGGAGCACCTTTGTAATGAACAAACCCAAAGCATTAGCTTTTTTTCTTGAACAGATCAAGCAATAAACTTTTACACAAATTTACCTGCTAATCCACTTAGATTGTCAACCAAATTGGAATCCTCGTCACCTATATCTAGTATTAATGCAAGCTCAACCTGCACCGAATTCTAGAATCACCTTCTTTTGCAGCTTCAAGTCCCTCTGAAAATCCATCCGCATCTTCTCCAACTCCAATATCTGATGCCGTTTTGCTGACCTGAGATCTATGCCTGCAAGACATGGAAGTTTCTGTTTCTATGAATTGCTTATTCTAATTTATCTTCTTAAACATACAACCACTTAATTGTGGAACACCTCGCACGTATATGGCCAGGCTAGCTAAATAAGAAAAGGTATGTGTATCATAGCGGGTTTGTGTAGCATAGCTCTAAGAGATGGTTTTTCTACCTCGATCTTCTATGGTTCACATAACGGTTTTCTTTAGAGGTGTAGGCACGTTAATCTTCGTATTAATGTCATGTTCATTCATTTCCACTAATATGTGCTTCATTACTAATCCAGTAACTATTTCCATCAAGATCGAAAAGCTTCAACCGCTCAGGAACTCATATCCATTCCTTATACATTTGTAACTTATCATGTGCGGCTTCCTGAAAAGCAAACATCGGTCATTAAAAGATTATGAACATAACACGTGTGCGTTTGGTCAGAAATATGAATATCAGGATCTTAATCACACATATGTACATCCCAACAATTGATCCACATTTGACATAGAAAATGTCAGCAGCTCTATCAATTTAATTGTAAAAACATGTCAGATTTCACATCAATGGTCGTGTAAATTCTTGATAGTCATAAACTACAACACATAAGTCTGATTTCTGAGAATGGCCCTCACAAAAACTTCTAGAAATATAGTCTTATCATTTGGCATCTAGTCTTGTGCTTCGATTAAATTAACTCTAAGAGACCAAAGCTTAGGTGCAATGTAAACTTTCAACCAAATATTACCAACACCATCAGACCAGCTAACACTTGCAGCATATGAATGCCACACTTTAGAAAACGCTTCATCAACTTGGGTACCCCAACAAACAACTATAATAAGCTCTCCTTTAAGCTTTGCCCCTTTCTGTTCTTCTAACCTATACCACTGTGGAGCTAAAGGACTGTCTGGTAGGATCCGTTTAGGGATATTATTAAGATCAAAGAAAACCCGTCCAATAAAATCATCTTTCATTACATCCTTATCTTTCAAGGAACCTCAAGAACAAAAGCTTGAACTTTCTTTTTAGAGAAAGAAATAAATATATGTAAAAATACAATAATATCCAAAACCCCCAATTTGGGTACATAAACCCTAATTCATAAATATGGTTACTTACTTGTATGATCGTCTCTATTGCTTACCCCTTGATTTGATACACATAAACCCATCACATGATCAGAGCTCGAATCCTGACACTTCGTGTACATCACCACAACCATTGCATTCTTTAGGATCAGATAGACTATGATCAGTTGGAATATGATCATAGAATTATTTATTGATCAAAGATCAAAGAGATTTCGTATGTTTTTCAGATGAGGGTTTATCCGCCGTCGTTTAGAGAGATATGGAGGTTTTGGATGTTTGTGTGTATTTTTTACCAGACGCATGTGGTAGAAATAATGAAAAAGAATAAAGTTTATATTAGTATATATAGCTGCGGTATGAAAACGCGGTTTTCTTAAAATTGCTTTTTCAAAAACCCGTATCCAGACAAAAGTGACAAAAATTAGGGAGGTTTTGAGATTTTTTAGGAAAATATCAAATTCTATTGGTTTAAAGATGTGACTGGGATATGACTGGATTAAAAAGTGTGGTTTCAAATCATATTTATACATATATATAATATAAAGATTAATATATATATACATATATATATATATATATATATATATATATATATATATATATATATATATATATATATCTTTACATTATATATAACAAGATGGAAATGCCACATAAGCATCCATTAAATCCATGTATATATATATATATATATATATATATATATATATATATATATATATATATATATATATATATATATATATATATATATATATATATTTTAGTGACAGAACTTGCAGAACTCTTGTTTTTGAAGGCAAACATGTATGTCTGAAGGAGTACATGTATGTTTATAAAAGCGGACATGTATGTTTTTGGATTAGTGCACATACATGCATGCACGCTTTCAAAAATGTATGTTTTTGAATGCGTGCACATACATGCATGCACGCCCTCAAACATGTATGTTTTTTTATATCTTTTTTTAATTTTATTTAATTTTGACAAAAAGAACTTCAAATATGCTTCGCGAAGAGTTCTGCAAGTTCTGTCACTAATATGGGTTCTGTAAAAAAAGTTACACTATATATATATATATATATATATATATATATATATATATATATATATATATATATATATATATATATATATATATATATATATATATATATATATATATATATATATATATATATATATATATATATATATATATATATATATATAGGAATGGGGTAAAATGAGAAGGGGACTTAAAATAAAAAGTATAGGAAGGATTGTGAGAGTGACATGTGTCACTATGCCATATCACCATGCCACATAATGATGACACCTCATTATTTTAAAAAAAATTGAATTTTTTTAAAAAGAAAAATTTCAAATTTTTTTTTCAAAAACAGATGCACCAAAATGTCAAACAGATGCACCATTTGGTACTTAATGCCCATTTTTTTGTTTAGTTCATCGGTTTGACATTTTGGTGCATCTATTTTTATTTTCTATGTTTTCTACCGAGATGATGTTTTCTAATGATCTCATTCCTATATATATATATATATATATATATATATATATATATATATATATATATATATATATATATATATATATATATATATATATATATATATATATATATATATATATATATATATATATATATATATACTAGTTGCGTAACCCGCCCAACGGGCAGGTTCGGTTCATAAACGATTTTTTGTTAGAATGTTGTTCGATCTGTTATGTTAGTTGGACATATAAGGTTTAACCGTATTTGTTTAAAAGAACTTAATGTTTGATTACGTTTGGGCTTGCCCTACCCATCGAACGGATTATATGTTATGTTAAATTTTTTACGTACATAAATAAATGGGTATGTGTTTGTTTGTATATACATTTCTTTAACTTGGATGTCTTTTAATACTAACACATGCGTATGTAGCAATAGTTTCGATTCCTTTTGCATCGTGCTCGTTTTTTGCATACAAATTTGAACTTTTATTTAGGTTATATATTTTAGAATTCACCCCTGGGATGCATTGAGTTTGTCTTAGAAAATACTTTAACTCACAATCACAATGACATTAATGCACATTGTTTTTCATGATTGTTTGGAAAGCATTCCTTTGTGAGTCGTTCCATATGTGTTTTGTCCTCGTTTACGCTCTTATAAATCTAATTGTGAAATTTAAGATATTTCATAGGATCAAATCCTGAAAACGCATTTTCATAATGTAGGGCTTTAAAATCTCCTCTTCATAACCGTAATATTTATCTTCAAATAAATTAAAATGTGGCACGGAAGCAAGTTGTACATAAGGATCCTCAAAGCACACATAATTCTACATGGAACAAACATGAAAATCATGTAGATTCCAACACAAATGATTTTGAAAAGTTATCGGTTACAAACAATGAATGTAGAGGTGGCAAATCTTGCCCATTTGATAAATGTGGGTACTTTTGCTCATTTTCAAAAAAATGGGGCATTTTTTGCCCATTCTTTATTATTAATGGGCTAAACGGGCGTATATGTAAGAAACTTATGGGCTTAATGGGCGCACATGTAAAACACTAATTATGATACTCGACGGATTTTTATATTTAGTTTTTATCCCTGGCTTTTAAACAAGTATTTTTATTTATTAATTCTACGTTTTTATATGTCTTTTCTCATTTTAGCTTGCGTCCGTTTAGCCCGCCCGTTTAGCCCGTGCCCGTTTAGCCCGCCACACGTTTAGTCCGCCGCCTATACCCGTCCGCCCGTCCGTTTTGCCAGCTCTAAGTGAATGTATACACCTAAGATCTATTTAGTTCTCTTTCGTGTCAATAAAATATCCTTGCAACCTGATCATTTGTTCTTATTATCTTTTCAATATAGTACCATGTTATGAAAAAAGTATACAACCAGTTTTTTAGTTGACCCTTATTTTTTTAAATTTTATTTAACAAATGAGTCGTTATGAAAATATTTCATTTTAATGGTACTTGTTTTCTATGATAAGCAAAATCTGAGAAACTCTTAGCACCATCTTCAACCTGTTATGTGCACAAAGTTTATCGCCGTTCTTCCACATTATATTTCTATGTAATTTTAATTAAAAGTATTTTAACTCCATAAACCACCTTTTAACATTATGTTATTCATTTTAACACTTGTATATTTTTTTCTCAAAACAGATTCTTAATCACATTTGCAAACAACCACAAAAATGAAATAGAAAAAGTTGCTAGTGCATTTGGACATATTGCAAAGTGCAAACCAATAAACAGAACTATAAGAATGATGCCAATAGTTCGGTAGTCGATAGACTCGGCTATTGAGTGCTTTTCATAAGTAGGTACATATATTGCTTCTTCAAACTTGATCTTCAACAAAACCTTTTCTTACATTATCAGATATAGGTAGCAGGTTGCTTCAACCACAAAATAACGTGAGTATTAATAAGGTTAGGAGTGTGTACTTCGCCATCAACTTTAATAGATCAGAAAGAAAAGAACTAATAAATGTATTCGTCGTCTTCAGCTATTTTTTTAATCTATACAATTAGTTTACCATCATCGTCAGTGGGCATTATTCTATATAATGTTGGTGTCGATCCATTCTCGATATCGTAGTCAGAAACACGACTGACTTCGAGAACCGTTTCATTAAATATCAGTACATTTCCCTCGTCATCAACCTCATCATCTACAAAGGATTTCACTTTTGAAATGGTCTGACGGTTTAATATGCGGGTCTTGGCAAATGTCTTTAAATATACTCCTTTTTTATCCATAACTGTGAGAGTGGATCTCTTCTTTACGTCAAAAGTCACAAAGGGCGTTGTTGTCGTCGAGGAGTGTATCATTATAGATCAACACTGATTTTGACGGTTCTATGTCACGGATAATGGTTATCTTGTTGTTGATGGTGTTTGGGAGTTCGACTTTCAAAGTGCGGTTATACCCATTGTTGAACTTGACGGATATTGGGACCAATCCTTTTTTTCTATGGGTGAGTGTTGGGATGGAACCTGTAATGATGCCAAGTTGGCAAGGGTAATAATGTTCTCCTTAAGAAGCTCTCAATTGAAGATCAATGGCTGCTCTATAACAACAGGAATATATACTTTACTTTCGATCTTGCTTTTCAGATCCAAGATGGTGTATGAGATGTTGACTTGCAGAGAAATCATCTTTCTAGTGCGGGTCTTGACGGTTATACCTGTGCATTAGTAAGAAGCAACCACCAAAACAAAGCTTATTTCAGTATTAAGTTTGGTAATGCTAATAAGTAAATTGACGCTAAGCATGAGAGATGCAACAATACGCAACAAGAAATCCATTAAGATAACAGAAAGAAAGAAAGGTTCAGAAAACTAACATTAGGAGTACTGATGATAATCCCTGTCCATGACAAGTATACATATCGGCATCATCCATCACCTATTCCCTTTTTATACATTTTAAGTTTTAGATGTAATATATACCATCTCGTAGAACCATACCACACACGTTTCATATAGTGAGTAACACGAAAAATAAAACAAAAAGAAGTTCATAAAGAAATATAGGATACAAAGACCTCGATGAGACCCTCTAGTAAACTTTTTGCTTGGTCAAAATTTTACCTCACCTGGTAATATATCAGAAAGGAAACAATAATCTAGGCACAAATATAGGAATGGTTTTGCATTACCTGGCGAAGACTTTCTAATGATTGCAAGCTGTTTTCCATCTTTGTATCTGAATATTTGAAAATGAGTCAAATGTAGGTACCATCAAAGTTGTACAATTTATATTAAAGGGAATTAGGCATACATTACCAAAGATGCGATCAGAATGGGAAGATAAAATTTTCCTTCTCATAACTCTTTTTGCATTGCTTTTCTCTCGTCACGATTTCCATCGTATAGATAAGCAGAAATAATACTTAAAAAACAAAATCAGTATGAAGTTAAATGACAAAATCCATATGCTTAAGCTCTTATCTGCTTAAACAAACAATTCTTACCGGAGAGCCCATGTTGAAAATTCATTATCGAGTTTTGGTTATACGCCTTTTGGGGCCACGATTAAGTGGGGCCCACTCACGCCCTTGTTTTCCATGAGATACGCTATCAAGGAGATGGTTTGAATTCTCATGCCCAACGCCATTTTAATTGAAGAAAGACTGCCTTTATAACTGTTACGGTCTTAGTTCACCACCTTGAAGAATTGATAGCTGCTTTCTTACCTATATAGTATAATCAATTAGAAAGGTTTTGTAACTTTTGTACGCACGGGTTCCTCAAAAGACCAATCAGAAGTATACTAACAACGTCAAATCAGTTCATTCAACCAAAACAGAACATGTAGCTACAGTTAAAATTTAGTCATCGGTCAATGCCCAGGGTTTTTGGATGTGCGCGTTGAGACTGATATATTTTACATTCAGAATCAAATCATTATCTGTAACACATGTATTTCAGAAGATGGTGCTTTAATGTGCAGCGGAATAGCTGCAAACTCTGATATATTAATTAGAAGTGCAGAACAAAAGATAGGCGATCATCGTACCTTCTCTTGTCTTGAATTTATGACTGAATTATATTTCCGATGGTATAAGGATGGCGAATACTTCCCATGCTACTTGTACCAAAGAAGCACAATGAACTTTAAACATTAAAATTTTGAACCATGAACAACATGACTCACTTAACACCATCTTATGCAATAAAAGGGACTTCTATATTTTACACACGGGTACACTATTAGCAAGTAACATGAAAATAATAACATTAAGCAACAAAGATTTAATAATGACACACAAGAGTATGTTTGGTGATATCTTGATATCTCAACTCCCTCTTTCTTTATTCCTATACCACAGCCTAGATCACAGCATAAAAGTCTTGGTACCCCTAGATGCTGAATTAAAATCTGCAGTTTAATACAATATCAGAAACATACACATACAGAAAATCTAAAAAGATAATACAGTTTCATTAGGGTTTCGTGAAAAAAAACTGCATAAATATGTACATATGAAGATGTGCAAAGATTTACGTGAATGAATAGGGTTTTAAAAAGAGATAACATAGTTTATGATCAACAAAAGACGAACTGTATCAATTGAAGAGGCTGTATAACACAAATTATATTGATCCCTGAAAAGAATCTAAAAACACCGATCGAACCATAAAAAACAAAAAAACAAAAAAACAAAAGAACTTAACCCTTAGTGATCACATTAGGTATGTACTGAACAAATAATCAGGTTATGTATAACAGCTCTACAACATGTGTGGATTTGTATAGAGAAGATACACACTTTTTTCTGGATGAATCACGAATGGTGTGTTTTTGAAGATTGACTGATATTAAGGTTCACACGAATGATTATTAGGGTTACGGAACAAAGATATATTTCTATATGAGAATTTCATATAATAAAGGATAAAAAAATTATGTCGATTTTATAAAATATATCAGTAGATTTAAAAAAAGATTTTCTTTCCAAAATAAATAAAATATAACTATAGCCAATGAGATAACGCCACGTAGGATATGAGGTGGCGCCTATTTATTTTCCTAGTCAAACTTAGCCCCATATATATATTATAGATATATTATATATATATATATATATATATATATATATATATATATATATATATATATATATATATATATATATATATATATATATATATATATATATATATATATATATATATATATATCAAATCAAATCAAAAACCCTTATATAGGAAGGATGGTGAAACAATTCCTTAAATACAAAATTCTATAAAAATGACACATGTAATTCATTAAATGGTTTCCATAAAATGCTTCAAAAAGAAAATAGGAATTCCAAATGATGCCTTAAATACAAAATTCAATAAAAATATATATAGGAATTACAAATGATGCCTTAAATACAAAATTCTATAAAAATATATAAGGAAGGATGGTGAAACAATACCTTAAATACAAAATTATATAAAAATGATTCCATAAAATGCTTCAAAATTAAAATAGGAATTACAAATGATGCCTTAAATATAAAATTCCATAAAAAATATATATAGGAATTACAAATGATGCCTTAAATACAAAATTCTATAAAAATGTATAGGGAATGATGGTGAAACAATGCCTTAAATACAAAATTCTATAAAAAATGATTCCATAAAATGCTTTAAAAATAAAATAGGAATTACAAATGATGTCTTAAATATAAAATTCTATAAAAATATATATAGGAATTACAAATGATGCCTTAAATAAAAAATTCTTTAAAAATATATAAGGAATGATAGTGAAACAATGCCTTAAATACAAAATTCTATAAAAATGATTCCATAAAATGCTTCAAAAATAAAATAGGAATTACAAATGATGCCTTAAATACAAAATTCTATAAAAATATATATAGGAATTAAAAATTATGCCTTATATAATTTTTTTTTTAAAAATATATAAGGAAGGATGGAGAAACAATGCATTAAATACAAAATTCTATAAAAATGATTCCATAAAATACTTCGAAAATAAACTAGGAATTACAAATGATGCCTTAAATTCAAAATTCTATAAATATATATATAGGAATTACAAATGATGCCATAAATACAAAATTTTATAAAAATATAT